>CAUYQU010031984.1:0-20872 GCA_963574635.1 Cheracebus regulus | reverse complement strand
AAAAAAATTTTCTTCTTAAAAAAAAAGGAAAAAAAAACAAGTGTGCTAATAACTTTGTTAAGGTCTATCCTATGTCACTGTTAGACATGCCATGCTTACAGGCACCTAGTATTCTATGTCCTTGTACTTTAATGAAGATATCTGTGCTGGACGTGCTCACAGGCATGTCCCAGCTCTCCACTGCTTTTACTTGTTAGGAAAAGTTTTAAGTTGTTAGCCAATTGGGTTTTAGTTTAAACTGTGACGTCTGGCTCCAGCCAACGGAAATCAGACACAGCAGTAAGGACAACCCTAAATGGGTAAGGAATACATTTGTGGGTTCTCCTTTGTTCTTTGTACTCTCATGGCACAATGGTTAGCGAGGGTGCCTTCCTGGAGTCCAGGAAGTAAAAATTGAGTTGCTGAAAAATCCTTTGTCTCAGTGCTAATTTTTCTTTGTGGCACCGAGCATCTATTCCAAATGTTAGGGATGGCTTTGTGGTCCTCCTGCTAGCCTGAGCTTCTCACTTGGCTGTGCCCAGTGGGGGATCAGCAGAGGGCTAGGCACAGCTGGGGCTGTCAGCAGGAGCCCCTGGTTCTCCTTCACATCACCTCTCCAAGGGACTCCACCTTGAACTTCCTCACGGAATGGTGGTCTCAAGGCAGCATTCCAAGAGCACAGAAACAGAAGCCAGGCCTCATACTCCTTAACCCCAGGAGACCAACAGCATCACCGCACCCTGTTCTCACAGTCAAAGCAAGCCACAGAGCCAGCCTACATGAAAGGCGAGGGGAAAACGGAATCCACCTCTTCATGAAAGGAGTGGCAAAGGCTCAAAAGGTATGTAGGGTGGAAATACTGCTGTGGCTCTCTTGGGAAACAACTTACCATATTTCCCTGTAATTACAATTTTTTTTTTTTGAGAAGGAGTCTTGCTCTCTTGCCCAGGCTAGAGTACAGTGATGTGATCTCGGCTCACTGAAACCTCCGCCTCCCAGGTTCAAGAGATTCTCCTGCCTCAGCCTCCCGAGTAGCTGGGATTACAGGCATGTACCACCATGCCCAGCTAATTTTTTTGTATTTTTAGTAGAGGCGGGGTTTCACCATGTTGGCCAGGCTGGTCTTGAACTCCTGACCTCAGGTGATCTACCTGCCTTGACTTCCCAAAGTGGTGGGATTACAGGCATCAGCCACCGCGCCTGGCCACAGTTTTTTTTTTTTTTTTTTTTTTAGATAGAGTCTTGCTCTGTGGCTCAGGCTTGAGTGCAGTGGCACTATCTTGGTTCACTGCAACCTTTGCCTCCCAGGTTCAAGCAATGCTCCTGCCTCAGCCTCCCGAACAGCTGGGACTACAGATGTGTGCCACCACGCTCAGCTAATTTTTGTATTTTTAGTAGAGATGGAGTTTCATCATGTTTGCCCAGGCTGGTCTTGAACTCCTGACCTCAGGTGATCCACCTGCCTCAGCCTCACAAAGTGCTGGGATTGCAGGCATGAGTCACTGTGCTCAGCCATAATCACAAATTATTACCAGGACATTATCCATATGAGTTTGGACCTTCAAATGGATGCAGTTGCTATGAGAACATCTCAGTTGGCATGCTGGCTTCTCCAGAATATATAGCACTAGAGATGAAGCAGAATCCTGCCTCTCTTGGCCTGTGCCAGATGGAAAGCGAGCATCTCTTGTTCTCTGAGAATTCAAAACTAGAAATAAACTGTGTGGTTTTGCCCACTAACAAGCTGCTCACGACACCCGCAGCTTGGCAGTTTCTCTTTTAACTACCTGTGCGTGAACCACTTATTAAATGAGATGAAGACAGGTCTTTCCATGAGCACTGTTCCAGCCTCAGCAAAAGAGAGACAATAAATTTGGCTTCTTACAACACTTCTGCTGCATTGCTGCTCTCTTAAAGATGCTACATTCAAGCAATTTAAAGAATCATATCACTTGGGCTTTGTTTCACTTTTGATCAGGGTAAGTCGTTATTTCTAAGCTTTCATGATCTAAACGTGGCATGCTAATTAAAAGCACAGGTCTGGCCAGGCGCAGTGGCTCACGCCTGTAATCCCAGCACTTTGGAAGGCTGAGGTGGGTGAATCACGAGGTCAGGAGTTCGAGACCAGCCTGGCCAACATGGTGAAACCCTGTCTCTACAAAAAATGCAAAGAATTAGCCAGGCATGGTGGCGTGTGCCTGTAATTCCACCTACTTGGGAGGCTGAGGCAGGAGAATCACTTGAACCCAGGAGGTGAAAGTTGCAGTGAGATGAGATTGCACCACTGCACTCCAGCCTGGGCGACACAGCAAGATCCTGTCTCAACAAACAAACAAAACAAAAGCTCCTTCCTGCAGCCAACAAGGCATACACCCTCAGTTTCTTTCCAACCATCTTCCCCCGTGCCTTCCTGGTTCCGCCTTCTTGGGCCCGTTTGAACTGGCCAAGCTGGTTCCTGCCACAGGGTCTTTGCACTTCTTGCTTTACCTCCCCCCACCCAGTCTTTACGGGGTTTCCTCCTTTTCATCTTTCTTGAGGGGTCTGCCCTGACCACCCCTCTAAGACAGGCTCTGCCCCTCCCACATTGCTGCCGGCCACATCATCTTGCGTCTCCTTCAGAGCACCTGCCACTATCCCCAGGTGTTTATTTTGGGCTTAGCTTCCTTGCCGATTGCTTGTCTCTGGCACTGGACTAGCAAGAAT
Source organism: Cheracebus regulus (assembly GCA_963574635.1). Taxonomy (NCBI): domain Eukaryota; kingdom Metazoa; phylum Chordata; class Mammalia; order Primates; family Pitheciidae; genus Cheracebus; species Cheracebus regulus. The sequence continues at coordinate 18,190 of CAUYQU010031984.1, read as the reverse complement.
TTCTACTCTCTTTGTTTTGTTCACTGCAGTGGCCCCAGGCCTGGAACAGTGTCTGGCACATAGTAGGTCCTCAATAAATTGGTTGAATAAACATAACAACAAATATGTAACCTAGCAAGGAATTCTGGGTCAGGTCTGGGTGCGGGACCCCCCAGGCAGCGGAGCCCACCTCTTGTAGCACTGCAGCTCTTCCTGCACCACCAGGAGCTGCGACTTGAGTCTGTTGCGTTCCTGCAGCACGTCCCTCAGCTCCTGCAGAGTGAAGCGGGGTCGGCTGGGATCTGTCAGGTCAACCACCATTTTGTTTGGGCCCAGGTTCACCTGGAAGAGAAGATGCCACCTTTGCCAGCAACTCTATATAATTAAATTACTATTATTATTATTCTTTTTATTTTGAGATGGAGGCTCACTCTGTCACCCAGGCTAAAGTACAGTGGCACGATCTAGGCTCACTGAAAACTCCATCTCCTGGGTTCAAGTGATTCTCCTGCCTCAGCTTCCAAGTAGCTGGGATTACAGGCCTGTGCCACCACGTCCAGATAACTTTTTGTATTTTTAGTAGAGATGGGGTTTCACCATGTTGGCCAGGCTGGTCTTGAACTCCTGACCTCAGGTGATTCACCCACCTCAGCCTCCCAAAGTGCTGGGATTACAGGCATGAACCACTGCACCCAGCCTAATTAAATTATTATTATCATTATTATTTTGAGATGGAGTTTTGCTCTTGTTCCCAGCCTGGAGTGCAATGGTGAAATCTCGGCTCACTGCAACCTCCGCCTCCCAGGTTCAAGTGATTCTCCTGCCTCAGCCTTGAGAGTAGCTGGGAATACAGGTATGTGCCACCACCACGCCTGGCTAATTTTGTATTTTTAGTGGAGACGGGGTTTCTCCATGTTGTTCAGGCTGGTTTCGAACTCCCAACCTCAGGTGATCCGCCTGCTTCGACTTCCCAAAGTGCTGGGATTACAGGCGTGAGCCACTGTGCCCGGCCTAATTAAATGCTTTTCAAAAAGAAAAGAAGAATTTTTTTTTTTGAGATGGAGTCTCCCTGTTGTTGCCCAGGCTGGATTGCAATGGTGCGATCTTGGCTCATGGCAATCTGCCTCCCGGGTTCAAGTGATTCTCCTGCCTCAGCCTCCCGCGTAGCTGGGACTACAGGCATGTGCCACCACACTCGGCCAATTTTTGCATTTTTAGTAGAGACGGGGTTTCTCCATGTTAGTCAGGCTGGTCTTGAACTCTCGACCTCAGGAGATCTACCTGCCTCAGCCTCCCAAAGTGCTGGGATTACAGGCGTGAGCCACCACACCTCGCCAAAAATCATTTTTAAAAGATGCCACTTATACAGTTTCCCTCATGAGGATGGAGAATGTGCCCCAGAAAGGAAAGTCTTTTTGTTTGGTGGTTCCAGGGACGCTAGGAAGTGATTGAACAGTGGTTAGAAAGTCAAAGTTCTAAGAACCATTCTCTAGAAAGGAACCTTAGAGAATGGCTGACTCCAGGGCTGGAGGAGAGGAAGTACAAACGGTGCCCAGAACAGGCTACCTAAGGGATGGGGACAGATGAAAATGACAGTTTGAAGAAGCTCCTACTGGCTAGACTGACAACAATTTGAGTATTGCAATGAATAACAACAGGAATGGAGAATAAAACATCAAGTAAGAATTCAGGAGTCCACATTCAAAATACAAAAATAGGCTGGGCTTGGTGGCTCACGCCTGTAATCCCAGCACTTTGAGAGGCCGAGGTGGGCAGAATACTTGAGGTGAGGAGTTCGAGACCAGCCTGGTCAACATGGCAAAACCCTGTGTCTACTAAAAATACAAAAAATTAGCCAGGCATGGTCACGTGCGCCTGTAGTCCCAGCTACTGTGGAGGCTGAGGCAGGAGAATCGCTTGAACTCGGGAAGCGGAGATTGCAGTGAGCCGAGACTGCGCCACTGACTCCAGCCTGGGGGAAAGAGCAAGACTGTCTGAAAAAAAAAAGAAATAAAAATAAAAATTAATTGATTCATGAGGAGAAGGGGAATCCATACTTCACAGCAGAATGCCAATTGATAAGTGCAGAAGATGACAGGGTTCAAAAACCATCTAATTTTTCAACCATCTTTGCAACAGTTGATCCAAGCAAGACCAATAAATGGATCTAAAACCTGTGGCTGAAAGTTTGTTGGGCAACAGGACATTTTACACAGGTTCAAAGTATATTCACACAGGCTACTTCCTTTTTTTTTTTTTTTTGAGACGGAGTCTTGCTCTGTCATCCAGGCTGGAGGGCAGTGGCGCGCTCTCGGCTCACCGCAACCTCTGCCTCCCGGGTTCAAGCGATTCTCCAGCCTCAGCCTCCAGAGTAGCTGGGATTACAGGCGCACGCCACTATGCACAGCTAAGTTTTGTATTTTTAGTAGAGATGGGGTTTCACCATGTTGGCCAGGATGGTCTTGATCTCCTGACCTCGTGATATGCCCACCTTGGCCTCCCAAAGTGGTGGGATTACAGGAGTGAGCCACTGCGCCCGGCCTACTTCTTAATTACAAAGAGAATACTGTGCAGGAATCTTACAGACACCACCTTACCCAAGTGCTCAAAGTTAACGTCACCAGTGATGACAAAGCGGTATCACGTGCCTCCTGATGGGCTGCACCGAGAGACACATGTCACTTCAGAGCTGTTCCCAGCAGGCATGCATGAGGCCACTCCAACCACAAGGAAACATCAGAAATAACCCAAATGGGCCGCACACAGTGGCTCACATCTGCAATCCCAGCACTTTGGGAGGACAGGCAGGTGGATCACTTGAGGTCAGGAATTTGAGACCAGCCTGGCCAACATGGTGAAATCTGTTCTCTACTAAAAATAAAAGTAAAAATAAAAAAAAATTGGCTGGCATGGTGGTGCATGCTTGTAGTCCCAGCTACTTGCGAGGCTAAGGCGGGAGAATCACTTGAACCCAGGAGGTGGAGGTTGCAGTGAGCCAAGATCATACCACTGCACTCCACCCTGGGCTACAGGGCGAGACTTCGTTTTAAAATAAATAAATTAAAGGCCAGACGTGGTGACTAATGACTAATCCTATCTCCTTCTGATGGCGAGGCAGGGAAATCACCTGAGGTCAGGATTTGGAGAACAGCATGGGCAACATGGTGAAATACTGTCTCTACTAAAAATACAAAAATACAAAATTAGCTGGGCGTGGTGATGGGCTCCTGTAATCCCAGCTACTTGGGAGGCTGAGGCAGGAAAATCACTTGAACCTGGGAGGCGGAGGTTGCAGTGAGCCTAGACAGCGCCATCGCACTCCAGCCTGGGCAACAAGAGCAAAACTCCATCTTAAAAAAAAAAAAAAGTAACCCAAATCAAAGAGCATCCTGAAACCAGCTGAAGTATAATCTTCAGAAGTGACTTTTCTTTTGAGACTGTCTCTGCCTGTCACCCAGACTGGAGTGCAGTGATGCGATCACTGGTCACTTCAGCCTCAACCTTCTGGGCTCAAGCAATTCCTCCACCTCGGCCTCTGGAGTAGCTGAGACTACAGTTTTGTGCCACCATGCCTGACTAATTTTTTATTTTTTGTGGAGATAGGGTCTCACTATGTTGTCCAGGCTGTCCTCAAACTCCTGGGCTCAAGTGATCCTCCCACCTCAGACTCCCAAAGTACTGGGATTATAGGCATGAGCCATGGTATCTGAACCTTTAGAAGGATTAAAGTCATGAAAGACAAGAGCAACCTAGGAAGTATTCCAGATTAAAGGAGATTAAAGAGAAATGACAACCAAAGGTGCCATGTGACCCTGGATCGGATCTTCCCTCAGAAAAAAAAATGTTGGCTAGGTACGGTAGCTCACATCTGTAATCCCAGCACTTTGGGAGGCCAAGGTGGGCAGATCACCTGAGGTCAGGAGTTCAAGACCAGCCTGGCCAACATGGCAAAATCCGATCTCTACTAAAAATACAAAAATTAGGTGGGCATGGTGGCTCATGCCTGTAATCCCTGCTACTTGGGAGGGTGAAGAGGGAGGATCGCTTGAACCCAGGAGCAGAGGTTGCAGTGAGCTGAGATTGTGCCACTGCACTCCAGCCCAGGCAACAGAGTGAGATTCTGTCTCAAAAAAAAAAAAAGAAAGAAAAAAAAGAAAAAATAATGTTATTAAGGGCATTATTGCTGAATTTTGAAGGTGAATAGTATATAACATCTCAGTAGTTTATCAACTTTCCCCCTCATGCATTTGGTCATTTGTTGTAATTATGTAACAGTATATCTTAGAATGGAGGTCCCCAACCATGGGACCACGGACCTAAATGTCCATTAATAGAAGTGTGGTTAAACAAACTAAGGCACAACCACACTCTAGAATATTCTACAGGTGATAGAGTGAGGATCACCTGAGCCCAAGAGTTCGAGAACAGCCTGGGCAACATGGCGAGTCTCCATTCCTACAAAAAAAAATACAAAAATTAGCTAGGCATGGTGGCACACACCTGTAGTCACAGCTACTCGGGAGGCTGAGGTGGGAGGATCACTTAAGCCTGAGAAGTTGAGGCTACAGTGAGCCATGACCACACCACTGTACTCCAGTCTAGGTGACAAAGTGAGGCCCTGTCTCACAAAAAAAGAAAAGAAAAAAAGAAAACACTGTGTTGTTGAGGCTATAGGGAGAGAGGCCCTTGTGCTGACCACTGAGGAAGCAGATCTCATTAACCTCTTTGGAGTGTAATTTATCAAGACAAATTTCAAATGCACCTTTCCTTTGACCCAGCGAGGATCCACTTCCTCTATATATTGGCTTATCGGGGGCCAAACGGCGAATGTCAGGGAGAGTCATTGTTGCATGCGGTAAGAGGAAATGACTGGAAAAGAAATGGCTTTTGGCCGGACGCGGTGGCTCCCGCCCGTAATTCCAGGACTTTGAGAGGCTGAGGCAGGTGGATCACTTGAGGTCAGGAGTTCGAGACCAGCCTGGCTAACATGGTGACACCCTGTCTTGACTAAAAATACAAAAATTAGCTGGGCTTGGTGGCAGGTGCCTGTGATCCCAGCTACTCAGGAGGCTAAGACAGGAGAATCGCTTGAACCCAGGAGGCAGAGGTTGCAGTGAGCCAAGATGGCGCCATTGCACTCCAGCCTGGGCAACGGAGCGAGACTCCATCTAAGAATAAATAAATACATGAATAAATAAAGCAAAATCAAATAAAATACACCGAATTATAACAATAGCACCTAAGCCGACAGTTATCAAAATGTTTTTAAAGCAAATTTATGATTAATATAGCTGATTTTTCTTCTACTTCTGTATTTTTTTTTGAGAGAGACAGTGTCTTGCTATGTTGCCCAGGCTGGTCTAGAACTCCTGGGCTCAAGTGATCCCCTGCCTCAGCCTCCCAAAGTGCTGTGATTACAGGCTTGAGCCAATGCTCTCAGTCTATAGTTCCTTCTTTATTAAATAACAGGATCTAGCCATACGTTTAAAAAACACTGAACACAAAGTTCTGAGATATGTATTAATATCGTGTAGCCTCCCAAAGTACTGGGATTACAGGCGTAAGCCACGGCACCTGGCCCCTTTTGCATTTGGAGCTTACATTTTTTAAAAGGAAGAAAAAGCTGAGTGCGGTGGCTCACATTTGTAATCCCAACACTCTGGGATGCCGTGGCGGGCGGATCACCCGAGGTTAGGAGTTCAAGACCAGCTTGGCCAACTTGGCGAAAAATACAAAAGTTAGCTGGGCGTGGTGGTGGGCACCTGTAATCCCAGCTACTCAGGAGGCTGTGGCAGGAGAGAATTGCTTGAGCCCGGGAAAAAGAGGTTGCAGTGAGCGAAGATGGTGCCACTGTATTCCAGCCTGGGTGACAGAATGAGACTCAGCCTCGAAATAAATAAACAAACAAACAAATAGAAAATAAAAGGAAGAAAAAAACCCTTAGGATGGCTACTGTCCAAAGAAAAGAAAGTAACAAGCCTTGGGCAAGGAAGTGGAGAAACTGGATCCCTTGAACCCCCTCATGGTCACATAAATGATGTAAATGACGCAGTCGCCATGGAAAACAGTAGGGCCATTCTTTTAAAAATTAAAAATCCAATTACCATTTGATCCAGCAATTTCAATTCTGGGTATGTATCTGGAGCACCACAGGCAGGACGCGAAGAGATATTTGCACATAGCAGCACCATTTCATTATTATTTTTTGAGATGGAGTCTTCCTCTGTCACAGGCTGGAATGCAATGGCATGATCTTGGCTCACTGCAACCTCCGCCTGCCAGGTTCAAACGATTCTCCTGCCTCAGTCTCCTGAGTAGCTGGGATTACAAGCATGCGCCACGCTTGGCTAATTTTGTATTTTTAGTAGAGATAGGATTTCACCATGTTGTCTAGGCTGATCTCAAACTCCCATCCTCATGTGATCCACCCGCCTGGGCCTCCCAACACAGCAGCACTATTTACAGTAGCCAAGGGGTAGCAGCAACCCGAGTATCCACCAACAAATCAACAGATAAACAAAGTATGGCATATGCCTCCAACAGAATATTATTCAGCCCTCAAAGGCAAGGAAATTCTGACCTGTGCCACAACATGAATGAATCTTGAGGACATTGTGCTAAGTGAAATAAGCCATTCACTTAAGGACAAACGTATGATTTCACTGATATGAGCAACCTAGAATAAGTAGATTTATAGGGACAGAAAGTAAAAGAGTAGTTACCATGGGCTGGTGGAGGGGAAGGAGGAATTGTCGCTGAATGGGTCAGAGTTTCAGTTTTGAAAGATGAAGGTCCTGGAGATCAATAGTGGCAATGGCTGAATGACAATGTGAATGGACTTAACGCAGCTGAGCTGTACACTTAAAAATGGTTAAGATGGTACATTTTATGTTACTTACATTTTACTACAATTTATTTTATTTTCCTTTGAGACAGAGTCTTGTTCTGTTGCCCAGGCTGGAATACAGCAGCATGATCTCGGCTCACTGCAACCTCTGCCTCCCGAGTTCAAGGGATTCTCGTGCCTCAGCCTCCCGAGTAGCTGGGATTACAGACCTGCACCACCACACCTGGGTAATTTTTGTATTTTTAGTAGAGACAAGGTTTTGCCACGTTGGCCAGTCTGATCTCGAACTCCTGACTTCAAGTGATCCTCCTGCTTTATCCTCCCAAAGTGCTGGGATTACAAGCATTTGAGCCACCATGCCCTGTCTAATTTTTTGTATTTTTAGTAGAGACAGAGTTTTGCCATGTTGGCCAGGCTGGTTTCGAACTCCTGACTTCAGGTGATCTGCCTGCCTTGGTCTCCCAAAGTGCTGGGATTACAGGGATGAGCCACTGTGCCTGGCCTTACTACAATTTAAAAAATCAACAGCTGGGTGTGGTGGCTCACGCCTGTAATTCTAGCACTTTGAGAGGCCAAGGCAAGCGGATCATGAGGTCAGAAGATCAAGACCATCCTTGCAACATCGTGAAATCCTGTCTGTACTTAAAACACACACACACACACACACACACACACACACACTTAGGTGGCATGCACCTGTAGTCCCGGCTGCTTGGGAGGCTGAGGCAGGAGAATTGCTTGAACCTGGGAGGTGGAGGTTGCAGTGAGCCGAGATCACGTCACGGCACTCCAGCCTGGGCAACAGAGCGAGATTCTCTCAAAAAACAAACAAACAAAAATCAAAAAGAGGTCAGGAATGGTGGCTCACACCTGTAATCCCAGCACTTTGGGAGGCTAAGGTGGATGAACTGTTTGAGCCCAGGAATTTGAGACCAGCCTGGACATCATGGCAAAACATCACCTCTAGAAAAAGTACAAAAATTAGGGGGGTGTAGTATCGCACACCTATAGTCTCACTACTAGGGAGGCTGAGGTGAGGGGATCACCTGAGCCCAGGGAGGTCGAAGCTGCAGTGAGCAGTGTTCATACCTACCACTACACTCCAGCCTGGGTGACAAAGTGAGACCAAAACATACAGAGAGAAAAAAAAGGCATATATTTGTGAACTGTCTAGTCGTACTAAACATTCATTTTCTTTTTTTTTTGAGACGGAGTCTCGCTGTGTTGCCCAGGCAGGAGGGCAGTGGAGCAATCTCAGCTTATTGCAAGCTTGACCTCTTGGGTTCAAGTGATTCTCCTGCCTCAGCCTCCAGAGTAGCTGGGATTACAGGCACACACCACCACGCCCGCCTAATAACATTCATTTTCTTAATTCATGCCTTTTCCCTATCCCTGTTCTTAAGGCTGCAGTTTGGGAAGAAAATATGCCATGTCATCTGCTGCCTGATGAAACTTGTTCACTTTGCCCCACATGGGAAATTACCCAGCCCCTGTGCAGACCACACTGTTCTCGGCCCATAATGGGACTTCCTCCATATCCTTGTGCCTGGAGATGGAGGCAAAAATAACACAGAATGTGGCTGAGCAATCCTGGGCAAGTCATTTAACTTTCCTTGACTCTCAAAACCCAGGCTACAAGTCATCACACTTAGCCATATCACTTGACAGATACTAAAGTACAACCTTATCTACAAATACAAATGTCACTGTCACTTAGGAATAGGTGAAATAGGTTATCAGGGCCCAGACAGAGAGTAATAATAATAAAGTTACCAGGGAAGCTACTGGGAAACTTCATACTTCCCCGTGAATTTCAGTGACTCTGTTCCTGATCTTTCCTGGCTTACTTCTTGGTTTGTGTGTATATATATATATATATATTTGAGACAGAGTCTCACTTCATCACCAGGCTGGAGTGCCCTGGCTCAATCTCAGCTCACTGCAACCACCACCTCCTGGGTTTAAGCAATTCTCCTGCCTCAGCCTCCTGAGTAGCTGGGACTATAGGCACACGCCACCATGCTCAGCTAATTTTTGTATTTGTAGTAGAGATGGAGTTTCACTGTGTTGGCTAGGGTGGTCTCAATCTCTTGACCTCGTGATCCGCCCGCCTCAGCTTTCCAAAGTGCTGGGATTAAAGGCATGAGCCACCGTGCCCCGCCTTGGTTTACATACTTGGTTTTTGTTTGTTCGTTTTTGAGACAGAGTCTTGCTCTATTGCCCTGGCTGCAGTGTAGTTGCATGATCTCCGCTCACTGAAACCTCTGCCTCCTGGGTTCAAGTGATTCTCGTGCCTCAGCCTCTGAGTAGCTAGGATTATAGGCATTGTGGCACCAGGTCCAGCTAATTTTGTATTTTTCGGAGAGACAGGGTTTCACCATGTTGCCCAGGCTGGTCCCAAACTCCTGGCCTCAAGCGATCTGCCTGCCTCAGCCTCCCAAAGAGCTGGGATTACAGTTGTGAGCCACTGCTCCCAGTCTGTATACTTGTGCTCTGGTTGTAGGAGTGTGTGTCTGACCTCTCCCACTAGATGTGAGCTCCTCGAGGGCAGGGACCTTGCCTACTTGATCTTCATAACCCCAGAGCCTCGCATCAGTCACTGCAGTCACTCATCAAATGCTAGTACAACAAATAAGGTCTAATGTCTATATTTTGGGATGAGATACTTAAGACTAGCATCTCTGAGTTAAGACCCTGACTTCACCTCTTACTTGCCGTTAAGTCCTCAGGCAAATAACTATTCTGTGCCTCGGTTTTGTAAAACAATAATAGTGTGAGGACTAAAAATGACATTGTCCGCTTACAGCAGCTTAAAAAAAAAACTGTGGCTGGAAACCTGCTAGTGAGTCATAAAATTAATTTAATAAATCGACAAGAATTTTAAAAAACTAGGCCAGGCACAGTGGCTCATGCCTGTAATCCCAGCACTTTAGCTGGGAAACTTCATACTTCCCTGCGAGGCTGAGGTAGGCAGATCACTTGAGTCCAGGAGTTCAAGACCAGCCTGGGCAACATGGTGAGACCCCATCTCTACAAAAAATACAAAAATTAGCCAGGTGGTTGGTGTGTGCCTGTAATCCTAGCTACTTGAAAGGATGCGGTGGGAGGATCACTTGAGCCCAGGAGGTTGAGGCTTCACTGAGCTGTGATCACACCACTATACTCCAGCCTGGATGACAGAAAAAGACCTTGTCTCCCCAGAAAATATTTTTTTTTTTGACACGAAGTCTCACTGTGTCTCCCAAGCTGGAGTGTAGTGGTGCAATCCCGGCTCACTGAAACCTCCACCTCCCAGGTTCAAGTGATCCTCCTCCTCAGCTTCCCGAGTAGCTGGGATTACAGGTGTGCACCACCATGCCCAGCTAATTTTTGTGTTTTTAGTAAAGATGGGGTTTCACTATGTCGGCCAGGTTGGTCTCAAACTCCTGACCTCGTGATCCACCTGCCTCAGCCTCCCAAGTGCTGGGATTACAGGCGTGAGTCACCGCACCCGGCCCCCCAAAAAGAATTTTACAAGTCATAAAAATAGAATAGAAAAGACATTATGACTGTGCATTATGTACAGTAAGGGCCAAGTTAGGGTAAATTGTTTCTTGAAACTTTTGTTACATCAATACTGTATAGTGATGTAAAATGTAACTTTGTAAAATTGAAGTAAAAACATACATACAGTAAAATGCACAAATGTTGGCTGGGTGCAGTGGCTGCACTGAAGTAGGAGGATCACTTGAGGCTGAGGGGTTAGAGACCAGCCTTTGCAACAAAGTGAGACCCTATCTCTACCAAAAAAAAAATAAAACACTAGCTTGATGATTTGTTTTTGAAACATGGTCTTGCTCTGTTGCCAGGCTGGAGTGCAGGGGCTTGATGATGGCTCACTGCAGCCCCAACCTCCTGAGCTAGCTGGATTATTATTATTATCATTATTATTATTATTTTTGAGACAGAGTCTCGTTCTTTCACCAGGTGCCAGGCTGGAGTGCAGTGGTGCAATCTCGGCTCACTGTAACCTCCGCCTCCCAGGTTCAAGTAATTCTCCTGCCTCAGCCTCCCAAGTACCTGGGACTACAGGCACACGCCACCACGCCCAGCTAATTTTTTTGCATTTTTAGTAGAGACAGGGTTTCACCATGTTGGCCAGGATGGTCTCAATCTCTTGACCTCATGATCTGCCCGTCTTGGCCTCCCAAAGTGCTGGGATTACAGGCGTGAGCCACCTCGCCTGGCCATAATTTTTTTTTTAAGATAGTTTCCCTCTTTTGCCCAGGCTGGAATGCAGTGGTTCGATCTTGGCTCACTGCAACCTCCACCTTCTGGTTTCAAGTGATTCTCCTGCCTCGGCCTCCCAAGTAGCTGGGATTACAGGCGCCCGCCACCATGCCCTGTTAATTTTTTTGCATTTTTAGTAGAGACAGGTTTTCACCATGTCGGCCAGGCTGGTCTCAAACTCCTGACCTCATGATACCCCTGCTGCAGCCTCCCAAAGTGTTAAGATAACAGGCATGAGCCACCTCACCCGGCTGGATGATTTTTGACATATGTGTAGATCCCTATATTCATACCCTGATTAAGATATGGGACACTTCTAGCTCTCTATCAATTTCCCTTCTGTTGCCCTCACCACCAGTTTGCCTTTTATAACTATAAATTATTTTGCCTGTTCCTGAATTTTATTTTATTTAAATGTTCCGTAGAGTCAGGTGTGGTAGCTCATGCCTACACGCACTTTGGAAGGCTAAGGTGGGTGGGTCACTTGAGGCCAGGAGTTTGAGGCCAGCCTGGGCAACATGGCAGAACCCTGTCTCTACTAAAAAAGAAAAATACAAAATAAAAGGTAGCCAGGCATGGTGGCAGATGCCTGTAATCCCAGCTACTAAGGTGGCTGAGGATTACACTTTAGGAGAATCACTTGTACCCAGGAGGTGGAGGTTGCAGTGAGCTGAGGTCATGCCACCGCACTACAGCCTGAGTGACAGAGCAAGACTCTGACTAAAAAGGAAAAAAAAAAAGGCTGGGCTCAGTGGCTCACGCCTGTAATCCCTGCACACTGGAAGGCCGAGGCAGGCGGATCAGTTGAGGTCAGGAGTTCAAGACCAGCCTAGCCAACATAGTGAAACCCCGTCTCTAATGAAAATATAAAAATTAGCTGGGCATGGTGGTGGGTGCTTGTAATCCCAGCTATTTGGGAGTCTGAGGCAGGAGAATAGCTTGAACTCGGAAGGCGGAGGACGCAGTGAGTGAGCCAAGGTTTTACCACTGCAGTCCAGCCTAGATGACAGAGCAAGACTTCATCTTAAAAAAAAAAAAAAAAAAAGTCTACAGTGGGTTCTCTTTTATGCCTGGCTTTTTTCTCTCAATGTAACAGTAAGATTCATTCACACTGTTATGTGTATCAGCACTGTTCTTTTTTCTCTGTTGCATAGTATTCCATATGTCACAATTTCAAAACCTGATTGGGTTGCATTTGGATTGTTTCTAATTTGCGAGTTTTAGTTACGACTAAAGCTGCTCTGAATCTTCTTGTCTATGTCTTTTTGTGGTCATATGCACTAATTACTCTTCAGGTAAAATGTGTTTCTTGTCCAAGTGTGGTGGCTCACACCTACAATCCCAGCACTTTGGGAGGCCAAGGCAGGAGGACTGCTTGAGCTCAGAAGTTTGAGACCAGCCTGGGTAACGAAGTGAGACGCCCATCTCTACAAAGCATCAAAAAACTTAGCCGGGCATGGTGGCACATGCCTGTATTCCCAGCTACTTGGAAGGCTGAGGCAGGAGAACTGCTTGAGCCTAGGAGGCCAAGGCTGTAGTGAGCCGTGTTCACACCACTGCACTCTAGCCCGGGCCATACAGCAAAACCCTGTGAAAAAAAAAGAAAAAAAAAAGCGTCTCTAGCTCTAGGTCAGAGGTTCTCAAGCTGTGGACCCTGGACCAAAAGCATCAGAATTAACTGGGAACTCCTTAGAAATACAGATTCTGGCCAGGCAGGCTGGCTCACACCTGTAAACCAGCACTCTAGGAGGCTAAGGCTGGAGGATCACTTGAAGCCAGGAGTTCGAGACCAGCTTGGGCAACACGAGACCCCATTTCTTACCGAGAAAAAAAAAAAAGAAAAGGCGCCTCCCTGCCAGTGAGCACCCTCCCAACCCCGCAGGCCCGACACCCTGGCCTCCACACTAACCTCCCCGCTGGCCGGAGGGCCCTGGCTCCGCAGCCCCTCCACCTCCTTCCTGAGGCTGTCCCTTTCCATTTTCAGCTCCTCCACCGCCAGGCTGCCCTCATTCACCAGCGCCTCCAGCATCTCCAGGACGCGGACGACTTTGAACTGCAGCTGCGTCACCCGAGGGTCGCTGCCCAGGGCCATGAGCTCGCGGCCCAACAGGTAGGAGATGTCATACACGTCCTCGGCGGTCAGCTGGAAGGGGCTCTTGCCCAGGGCCCCCTCGGGCCCAGCTTCATCCTTCTCCTCGTCCTCGTCTCCCTCCTCCTCTTCCTCTTCTCGCACAGGGGGCTCGTCCATGGCCACCAGACCCCCGCCGCCCCCCGGAGCTGCTGTCTTGGAGTCTCCCGAAGGTTGAACTTCCTCCCGGCACCCAAAACTTTCCGCTGGGCAGAGTCCCTACTGGCCCAATCAGCGCCGCCTGGGGGTGGGCGCGGGGCGGGGAGGGGGCATGGAGCAAGGGGCGGCGCACGTGACTCTCCGGCCTTCGCCCCGGGCGCACAGTCCCTGCTGCCGGTCGCGTGGGAGAGTGCGCTCCAGGATGTGGTTTGGGGCTCGAAGGGACAACGGAAAGGGAGGGCGGCCGAAAAGAGGAACGGGGAAGTTCAGGGGTGACGGCGATTGCCCCAGCCTGGGAACAGTTGCAGCCCGGGGGAGGAGACGCCCTGAGCCCCGCCCCTGGCGACCGCCGCTGGGAGGCGCGTTTCCGTGGAGACGGAGTTTCCACCGCGCAATTGGAGCGCCGGGTAAAAAGAATGCAACTTTTTCCTTTCTACCCTCGTGCTTTCCAGCCGTATAATTTGCGTCGTATGTGATGGAAGATCCGACCTCTCTTTGAGGGTGTTTTCTGGAGCCTGCCGCCAAACAGCCGTTGTTGTGGGCAGCGCGACAGAGTCCCCAAGACTTGAGGATCTAGAAAACTCTCAGGCAAATTGTCACCAGGGCCTGGGGCATCTGACTTGGCTGTGACTCTCAATAAAATGGAAAATTCCTGCCCTGCTCACTTCGCTGGTTCCTCGGCTCCGGTAACCAGCGCTGTCACCTTGGCAAGATACTTAACTTCTCTGAGCCTCAGTCTCCTCCTCTGTAAAATGGGAGCAACAGCCGGACCAGGCTGGCAGGGTTGCTGCGAGGAACATGAGCTTATGAGATCATGTGTGTGACACCTCAAGCACTTAGGAAGCACTCACATAACGTGGTTTCGATCCTTCATTCTGTCTTCCATAGCGCTAGGAAGGAATTGCTGGTGTTGGAGACACCTTGCTACTTGGGTGAGAGAAGGGGGGGTAATTAACAAGAGAGAAACCACTGTCTGAAAATCACAAAGCATTCCTCACATACGCGGAATCCATATTACTGAGAATATGAGCAGTGTGGCTTAGAAACTTGAGTTATTCGCTGTGGCTCATGCCTGTAATCTCAACACCTTAGGAGGCCGAGGCGGGAGGATTGCTTGAGCCCAGGATGTTGAGGCTGCAGTGAGCCAAGATGGCACCACTACACTCCAGCCTGAGTGACAGAGCGAAACAGTGTCTCAAAAAAAGCACAACAAATCTCAAATTATTTTAGGTTTGATTGGAGGTTTGTGATAGTCTGAGGCAGAAAACTCAGCAACGGGGCTTGTCTTTCCCAGGAAGGTACTGGCAGCTTTCCTTGTGATAGGTGTACCCATTTTCTCCACACTGAGATTCTAGAATCTCAATGGAGAATGTACATGGACTAAACCGACAAACAAAAGCAAGGCAAACTAACAAAACACACTGTTTTCAGAAGGCTGTTTTTATTTTATTTTTATTTTTTTCATTTGAGACAGAGTCTCACTCTGTTCCCCAGGCTGGAGTGCAGTGGCACAATCTCAGCTCACTGCCACCTCCACCTTCCAGGTTCAAGCGATTCTCCTGCCTCAGCCCCTGAGTAGTTGGGATTACAGGGGCACGCCACCAAGCCTGGCTAATTTTTTGTACTTTTAGTACAGACGGAGTTTCACTATGTTGCCCAGGCTGGTCTCACACTCCTACCCTCCAGGTGATCCACCTGCCTTGGCCTCCCAAAGTACTGGGATTACAGGCATGAGTCACCATGCTTGAGCTTTCTTTTTTCTTTCTTTCTTTTTTTTTTTTTGAGACAGAGTTTCACTTTCGTTGCCCAGGCTGGAGTGCAGTGGTGTGATCTTGGCTCACTGCAACCTCTGCCTCCCGAGTTCACGTGATTCTCCTGCCTCAGCCTCCCAAGGAGCTGGGATTACAGGTGCCCGCCACCACACCCAGCTAATTTTTGTATTTTTAGTTGAGACAGGGTTTCACCGTATTGGCCAGGCTGGTCTTGAACTCCTGACGTCAGGTGATCTGCCTGCCTCGGCCTCCCAAAAGCTGGAATTACAGGCATAAGCCACGGCGTTCGGCCTATTTTATCTTAAGAGATGAGAGGCCTTGCTCTGTCACCCTGGCTGGAGTGCAGTGGCACAATCTCAGCTTACTGCAGCCTCGAACTCCTGGGCTTATGTGATCCTCCCACCTCAGCTTCCTGAGTAGCTGGGACTATGGTGCTTGCCACCATGCCTGGCTAATTTTTTTTTAAGAAACAAGGCCTTGTTCTGTTGCCCAGGTTGGTCTCAAAATCCTGGCCTCAAGGGATCCTCCCCCACTTAGGCCTCCCATAGTGATAGGATTACAGGAATAAGCCACTGTGCCCTGCCAGCAATGTTGTAATAATCAAAACGAAAGGCAAGGGCCTAGAGAAGTCCACAAGTCACAGAGTGACAGCATCCAGTGATTAAATACTGAGATGAAACATTAGGGCTGCCATAAGTAAAACAGTATGTATATCCATCCAATAGGATATTATTCAGCTGTAATAAATAATGAAAAATAAAATAGAGTGCTCGTAAATAAATTATTGCATACATTGGGAAATGATTTTCTTTCTTTCTTTTTTTTTTTTAAGACAGGGTTTCACCATGTTGGTCAGGCTGCTCTTGAACTCTCGACCTCAGGTGATCCGCCCGCCTTGGCCTCCAAAGTGCTTGGATTACAGGCATGAATCACCATGCCCAGCCTGCAAATGATTTTCAGTAACGGAGTCAAGACCATTCAATGAGGCAAGGACAGTCTTTTCAACCAATGGAGTTCACCATATATAAAAAATTAACTCAAAATGCATCAAAGGGCCATCACAGTGGCCAGGAGTTGGAGACCAGTCTGGGCAACACAGTGAGAACCCTCTCTACAAAAAATAAAAAAAGGAGCCCAGCGCCATAGCTCACTCCAGTACTTTGGGAGACTGAAGTGAGCAGATCACTTGAGGTTAGGAGTTCGATACCAGCCTGGCCAACATGGTGACGGAGAATGAAGAGTTGTTGTTTAATGGAGATAGAGTTTCAGTTGTGCAAGATCAGAAAGTTTGGAGATTGGTTACATGTGAGCCACTGTGCCTGGCCAAAAGATGTGAATTTCTTGGGGCCTGGGGACTCACACCTGTAATCCCAGCACAGTGGGATGCTGACGTCTGAGGATTATTTGAAGCCAGGAGTTCCAGACCAGCCTAGGCAACAAAGTGAGACCCCCATCTCTACAAAACATAGAAGAATTAGCTGGGTGTGACAATGCATATCTGTGGTCCCAGCTACTTGGGAAGCTGAGGCTGGAGAAACACTTGAGCCCAGGAGTTCCAGGCTCCAGTGAGCCATGATCACACCACTGCACTCTAGCCTGAGCGACAGAGCAAGGCTCTGTCTCAAGAAAAAAAAAAAAAATTTAAAATAAATAAATAAATAACTAAAATACAGCTGGGTGTAATGGCTTATGCCTGTAATCCCAGCACTTTGGGAGGCCAAGGGTGGATTGCTTGAGGCCAAGAGTTTGAGACTAGTCCGGCCAACATGGTGAAACACCATCTCTACTAAAAATACAAAAATTAGTGGGCCATTGTTCTGGGCACCTGTAATCCCAGCTACTTTGGAAGCTGAGGCGCGAGAATTGCTTGAACCTGGAAGGGGAGGTTGCAGTGAGCCGAGATCTCACCACTGCACTCCAGCCTGGGCGACAGAGCAAGACTCTTGTCTCAAAAAATAAATAAATATATACGTACATAAATAAATACATAAAGAGGAATTTGATTAAACAGTTTATCTTGAATAACATAGACATCGGCCCACAGATGGCTTCTGTGGTTTCACAGCTGTCTCACAGCTTTGGTGAATTTGTCTTCTGAGTTCCAATCATGTGCTTCTAAACTCAACATGAAACTCCCTTGTCCCAGCTGGGCTTCTGACTGCCCTAACTTTTCAGACAAATCGAAGACCCAACCAATGCTATAGTCTGCATTAGAAAGCCCACTCGCGGAACTCGGTGTATTCTCCCAGGATTTAGTCCATGAACACTCAAACAATTTGCAATCCAAAGCAGATCTGAAATATGAGAATATACACGTATCTGTGCATTTCCTTTAGGTAAATTATGTCTCAATAAAGTGCTGGGGAGAAAGGAATGAAGCACTGACACACACTACACCAAGGATGAATGTTGAAAACATCATGCTGAGTGAAAGAAGTTAGACATAAAAGGCTACAAGGTGTATGATTCCATTTACATGTAATGTCCAGCATAGGCAAATCCACAGAGACAGAGTAGATTAGTCCCCAGTCGAACCTCATTCTAGGGCTGGGCAAAATGGGAACTGACTACTTAAGTGTATAGGGCTTCTTCTTGGGGGTGATGACAATGTACTAAAATTAGATTATGGTGAGGGTTGCGCAACTCTGAATTTACTAAAAACCATTGAACTGTATATTTTAAACACGTTTTTTTTTTTTTTTTTTTTTTAATTTAAAGATGGGGTTTCACCATGATGGCCAGGCTGGTCTTGAACTCCTGACCTCAGGCGATCCACCCACCTCGGCCTCCCAAAGTGCTAGGATTACAGGCGTGAGCCACCGTGCCCAGCCTTATTTATTTATTTTTTTGAGACAGAGTCTCGCTCTGTCGCCCGGCTGGAGTGTGGTGGCAAGATCTGGGCCAGGCACGGTGGCTCACACCTATAATCCCAGTGCTGTGGGAAGCCAAGGCAGAAGGATCGCTTGAGCCCAGGAGATTGAGACCAGCTTGGGCAACACTGGGAAACCCTATCACTACAAAAAAACAAAACAAAAA
>CAUYQU010031981.1:0-16894 GCA_963574635.1 Cheracebus regulus | reverse complement strand
CTCTTCTTGAGGAATATCTCTGTGGTGTTCTCTGTATTTCCTGGACTTGAATATTGGCCTGCCTTGCTAGGTTGGGGAAGTTTTCCTGGATAATATCCTGAAGAGTATTTTCCAGCTTGGATTCATTCTCTTCGTCACATTCAGGTACAACTATCAAATGTAGATTAGGTCTTTTCATATAGTCCCATATTTCTTGGAGACTTTGTTCATTCCTTTTTACCCTTTTTTCTCTAATCTTGCCTTCATGTTTTATTTCATTGAGTTGATCTTTGACCTCTGATATCCTTTCTTCTGCTTGGTCAATTCGGCTGTTGAAACTTGTGCATGCTTCGCGAGGTTCTTGTGTTTTTTAGCTCCATCAGTTCACTTATATTCCTCTCTAAGTTGTCCATTCTCGTTAGCATTTCATTAAATCTTCTTTCAAGATTCTTAATTTCTTTGCATTGGGTTGGAACATGTTCTTTTAGCTCACAGAAGTTTCTTATCCACCTTCTGAAGCCTGATTCTGTGAGATCATCACACTCATTCTCTGTCAGGCCTTGTTCCCTTGCTAATGAGGAGCTGCGATCCCCTGTAGGAGGAAAGGCATTCTGATTTCGGGTGTTCTCAGCCTTTTTGCACTGTTTTCTTCCCATTTTTGTGGATTTATCCACCTGTCGTCTTTGTAGTCGCTGACTTTTAGATTGGGTCTCTGAGTGGACGTCCAGCTGGTTGGTGATGAAGTTTTTTCTGTTAGTTTTCCTTTGGCAGACGCCCCTTCCCCACAGAGCTAGGCCTTCCCGGGTTCAGGGTGCTTGCTGTGAAACTCTCAGTCCTTAGTGCTTCCAATTGCTGTTCTCCTTGTGGGGATGGAACCAGCGGAGCCCAATTAAAAGGGCACCCAGTCCCGTATACTCCGCACTGGGGTGCCGGCAAAACAGCCACACCAGCCAAAAGAGTCATGCTGGCGACCCGTGTGGCTCCTCCACCGGGAATCTCCCAGTTTGTGGGCAACAAATTTGTCTGAAATTGCAGCGTCCACTCGCTCTCTGCTCTTTCACTGGGAGCTACAGTCCTGAGCTGCTGCTAATCAGCCATCTTGGATCTCTCTCCACCCGGTGATGTTTTTTCTGTTTCTTAGTTTTTCTTTGGCAGACGCCCGTTCCCCGCAGAGCTGGACCTTCCCGGGTTCGCTGTGCTTGCTGTGAAACTCTCAGTCCTCAGTGCTTCCAATTGCTGTTCTCCTTGTGGAGATGGGACCAGCCAAGCCCGACTAAAAGGGCACCCAGTCCCGTATACTCCGCACCGAAAAGTGCCGTGCCGGGACGCCGGCAAAACAGCCGCACCGGCCAAAAGAGTTGCACTAGTGACCTGTGTGGCTCCTTTGCCAGGAATCTCCCAGTCTGTGGGCAACAAAAATTTGTCAGAAAGTGCGGTGTCCACTCGCTCTCTGCACTTTCACTGGGAGCTACATTCCTGAGCTGCTGCTAATCGGCCATCTTGGATCTCTCACACTTTTTTTTTTTTTGAGTTGGAGTTTTGCTCTTGTTGCCCAGGCTGGCATGCAATGGCGCGATCTCCACTCAGTG
Organism: Cheracebus regulus; assembly: GCA_963574635.1. NCBI lineage: Eukaryota > Metazoa > Chordata > Mammalia > Primates > Pitheciidae > Cheracebus > Cheracebus regulus. The sequence goes on along the minus strand of CAUYQU010031981.1, from coordinate 15,326 downwards.
CAACCTCCGCCCCCTGGGTTCAAGTGATTCTCCTGCCTCAGCCTCCCTAGTATCTGAGATTATGGGCACCTGCCACCAGGCCTGGCTAATTTTTGTATTTTTAGTAGAGACAGGGTTTCATCATGTTGACCAGGCTAGTCTCGAACTCCTAACCTCAGGTGATCCGCCTGCCTCGGCCTCCCAAACTGCTGGGATTACAGGCATGAACCACTGCACCCGGCCCTGTTGTTCATATTTTAACAGCTCTGAAGTTGGGCTGGGTCCCACAATTGATGGTGTCTTTCTTTGTGTCACCGTTCACTTGGCAGCTTTGTGTTTGTCTTAGTGGCACAGAAAGTCACAGTGCCCTTAAACTCAGCAGCATCTTAGTTGAATCAGCCGTGGCCTGAGTTCGGTAACTGTAGGATTCAGAGCTGGAGATGCAGGTGGAGATGACCACCTTCAGCCTATACCCTTCTGTTGTTCATGTCTTGATATTTGAAAGTGCTTATTTTAAGGCATGTAAGGGAGGGGATTGGCAAAAGCCTAGAAAAATGTGGGTAGGAGAGAGAAGAAACAGCTGGTAGCTGTGTCTCCTTTCCAGGTAAAATTGGAATGCCTATGAGCAGTGGTAGATAGCACCTTTGAGTGAAAAGCGTTTTGCAGCAGCCAGAGTCAGCCGCCCACTGAGCAGGCAGCCCTGGCCCAAGAATCTTGTGAGCAGCCAGCCAGTCTGAATACTCTGATTAGGCCAGTGAGGCCCAGGCTCCACCATCTGCTGGAGTCTTGGTGAGCCCTGGATCCATCCCGTGACGGAAACTTCCTGCTGCTCTAAGCTCCTCTGGGGCAGAGACTGCATCTTCCTCATCCTTGGGGTCTGAGTGCTCAACATAGTGCCTGACACATACATGCTAAATTGGGGTTTGCTGAGCAGGAACCATATTGAACAGGTTGGCAAATTGTCTTCCTGGTGGTGGAGTGAAAGTTTTCATGTTCAGGGTGAAGGTTTCATTCACAGGCGTTTATCCTCCATGCACCTGCTGTTTGCTGGTTTGTTACCTAACCTGAAGATCCCATTTCTCTCCAACCCCACCTTTCTCATTTCTAATGCTGGGCTTGCAAAATGAACTTTGAGACTTAGTCCACTTATAAATTGGAACCCACCTGTATGTCCACCCATTTGGTGACTTTTTTCCCAGAGAGCCTCACTAGTGAAGCTGTAGGATATTAGAATGCCAGTCGCACAGCAGCTGTCTGTGCCAAGCTTGGTGTTTAAACAAATGAGCAAGTCTCCAGCCTGGGAAAGTTGAAAAGCTGAGTAAGAATCTCCTGGAAACACAAGGCTAAAGTTTGCCTTCTGCTTTGTCTCCAGAGAAGACTGGTCTGGACTGTGGCAGCCCTCAAGACCTGCCAGACTTGACCCCAGCTCTCCCTCCTCAACCTGGCTGGCTTGCATGTTCCTTCTAGAATTAGATGCTTTGAACATGTAAAACACATCAGTCTGCAGCTAAGGTTGTTTGGGGTGATGTATGTAGAAGTAGAGACCTCAGGAGAGCCTTACTTCTCCTCTCCTTTAGGAAACTGACCTCCAGGCTCCCAGGGGGAGGGGTGCATTTGGCTTGAGAATTCTGCCACTGTCACCACTGGTTTGCCAGTTTTTTTTCCCCCCCCCAAGGAAAAATGCTGGCACAGTGGCTCATGCCTATACTCCCAGCACTTTAGGAGCCTGAAGCGGGCAGATCACCTGAGGTCAGGAGTTCAAGACCAGCCTGGTCAACATAGTGAAATCCCGTCTCTACTAAAAATACAAAATTAGCCAGGTGTGGTGGCATGCACCTGTAGTCCCAGGAACTTGGAAGGCTGAGGCAGAAGAATCAGTTGAACCTGGGAGGCAGAGGTTGCAGTGAGCTGAGATCATGCCACTGCATTACAGCCTGGGCAAAAAGAGCAAAAGTCTATCTCAAAAGAAAGAAAGAAAGAAAAAGTCACTTTCTTGCAAAGTGACTTTGGGATTTTTTATGCTAAGCGTTTCATGGTCTTCTAGATTTTGGTTTGATTCATTGGAACTATAGTCACCTGCTACATAAGAACATTTCAGTTAACATTCGAACCACATGTACAACACTGGTTCTATAAGATTATAATACCATATATTTAGTGTACCTTTTCTATGTTTAGATAAATTTAGACACACAAATACTCGCGATGGTGTTAAAATGCCTGCAGTATTCAGTTCAATGACATGCTGTGCAGGTATGTAGCCTAGGAGCAACAGGCTGTCACCTATAGCCTGGGTGTGTAGCGGGCTGTGCCATCTAGTATTGCCTAAGTCCACTCTATGATGTTCTCACAATGGTGAAATCCCCTAATAATGCATTTCTGAGAACATGCCCCTGTCATTAAGTGACATGTGAACTGATGATCATTATAAGATTTTTGAAAAATTGAGGCTACTGAAAACAACTAGTTGAAACACTACAGTAACAATTATTTCAGACAAGAATCATCAGTGGATGCTCAAACTAGGAAATGAAAGTGTGATGAGAAAGGAGATATTTATGTAATCACAAAGTATCTTCCCATAATATACTGATTAATTGCAAAAGGAAATAGAGTAATATTATAGACGAGAAACGTGGCAGATACCATTTTAACCAAGTAATTAAAGTTAGCAACATCAGTAATGGGACAGGTGAATATCACGTGCCTTCTAATGTGCCCTGAGGAGGACACAGCCGTATTCGTGCATTCTGCCCAAAGCATTTAACCTGTTCTGATTGTGGGGAATCAACACACAAGCCCAAATTTATAGAATCTACAAAATATATGATCTCAACAGTGTCAAGATCATATATTTACACACACACACTAGAGAAATAATTAGGGGCAAAGCAAGTATAGTAAAATATTCACATTTGGGGAATTTGGATGAAAGACATATGGGAATTCTTTGTATCACCTTTGCAACTTTTAGTCTGAAGTTATTTCAGAACAGCAAAATAGAAAAAACTAGCTTTTACCATTGTTCCAGTAAAAAATTATAAATGTGAGAACGGACAAGGTAAGTTATATGTATTTGGCAAAAAGAGCTTGACAAATAGAATTTTTCTTTTGTTCTGAGGCAAGGTCTAGCTCTGTCGCCCAGGTGAGAGTGCAGTGGCATGACCACAGCTCACTGTAGCCTTAACTTTCCAGGCTCCTACCTCAGCCTACCAAGTAGCTGGACTACAGGCATATGCCACCATATCTGGCTAGTTTTTTATTTTTTGTAGAGACAGGGATATAACTATGTTGCCCAGGCTGGTTAATTATTTTTATAGTATGGTACCATCAAAATCTCGTGTGTCCTGGTAGATATCCAACAAAAAACAAGTGCTTATGTCCTCCAAAAGACAAGTATAAGAATATTGTAATTCTTACACTTGTGCTGCCTGTAATCCCAGCACTTTGGGAGGCCAAGGCAGGTGGATTACCTGAGGTCAGGAGTTGAAGACCAGCTCGCCAACATGGTGAAACCACATCTCTACTAAAAAATACAAAAAATTAGCCAGATGTGGTGGCAGGCACCTGTAATTCTAGATACTTGGGAGGCTGAGGCAGGAGAATCGCTTGGACCTGGGAGGTGGAGGTTGCAGTGAGCCAAGATCACCCCATTGCACTCCAGCCTGGGCAACAAGAGTGGAACTCTGTCTTGAAAAAAAAAAAGAAATATTCATAACATTTATTCATAATAACTTGAAACAAGAAATAACCCAAATGCCCATCAACAGCAGAATGGATACATAAGTAGTAGTTATTCATATGATGAAATATTATATAGTAATAAAGATTACTGAACTGCTACATGTAACTACTACATGAACTGCTATAGGCATGTAGATGCAACAACATACATGTAGCACTAGTTCATGTAGCATGCTGCACACTAGATGTGGATGAATTTCACATGCATAATGTTGAACAAAGCATATGCAGAAGCGTACAAAATTTATGATTTGGCTGTGCGCAGTGGCTCACGCCTGTAATCCCAATACTTTGGGAGGCTGAGGCAACTAGATCACCTGAGCCCAGGAATTCAAGACCAGCCTGGGCAATACAACAAAACTCTGTTTCTAGAGAAAAATACAAAAACGAGCTGGGCATGTTGGCACATACCTATAGTCCTAGCTAATCAGGAGGCTGTGGCAGGAGGATTGTTTGAGCCCAGGAGGTTGAGGCTGCAGTGAGCTGTGATCATACCACTGCACTCCATTCTGGGCAAGAGAGTGAAACTATGTCTCAAAAATATATACATATATGATTTTATGTATGTGAAGTTCAAGAACAGGAAAAATAATTGACAGTGATAAAGGCAGAGTAGTGTTACCTTTAGGGTTATTGACTGGAGGAGGTACTTCTAGAATATAAGAAATACTCAGTGTATTGATCTGGGTAATGGTTACCATATGTATGTATATTTATATATATACATGCACAGACACACATTTATACTAAGTGTACATATATGTACATAAAAAGTAATCATGTTGAACACTTAAAATTTGTACATTTAGAGCCAGGCATGGTAGCTTATGGAATCCCAGCACTTTGGGAGGCCAAGGGAGGAGGATTGAGCCCAGGAGTTTGAGACCAACCTGGGCAATGTAGCAAGAACCCAGTCTTTACAAAAGAATTTAAAATTAACCAGGCATGATGGTGTGTGTCTGTAGTCCTTGCTACTTGGGAGGCTGAGGCAGGAGGATTTCTTCGGCTCAAGAGTTGAGGGTGGCAGTGAGCTATGGTCATGACAGTACACTCCAGTCTATATGACAGAGAGAGACTATATCTCTTAAAAAAACAAAAAGTTAGGCCAGGTGCAGTGGCTCACGCCTGTAATCCTAGCACTTTGGGAAGCCGAGGCAGGAAGATTACTTGAGCCCAGGAGTTCAAGACCAGCCTGGACAACATAGCAAGAACCCTGTCTCTACAAAAAAATGTAAAATTAGTCAAGATCACACCATTGCACTCCAGCCTGGATGACGGAGTGAGACTGTGTCTTGGAAAAACAAAATAGGCCAGGCACAGTGGCTCACACCTGTAATCCCAGCACTTTGGGAGGCTGAGGCAGGTGGATCACGAGGTCAAGATCGAGACCATCCTGGCCAACATGGTGAAACCCCGTCTCTACTAAAAATACAAAAATTAGCTGGGCGTGGTGGCGTGCACCTGTACTCCTAGCTACTCAGGAGGCTGAGGCAGGAGAATTGCTTGAACCTGGGAGGTGGAGGTTGCAGTGAGCTGAGATCACACCACTGCACTCCAGCCTGGTGACAGAGTGAGACTCCGTCTCAAAAAAAAAAAAATGTGATACATATACACCATAGAATACTATGCAGCCATAAAAAAGAATGAAATCATATACTCTTGCAGCAACAAGGATGGAGCTGGAGGCCAATATGCTACATGAAATAACTCAGAAACAAGGTCAAATATCACATAGTCTCACAAGTGGGAACTAAACAATAGGTACACTTGGATATACAGAAGGAAGCCACAGACACTGGGTACTCCAAAAGAGGGGAGGTTGAGAGGGCTGTGAGGACTGAAAAATTACCTGTTGAGTATAATGTTCACTATTCAGGTGTTAGGCACACTAAACACCCAAACCTCACCACTATGCAGTATATTCATGTAACAAACATGCACATGTACTCTTTGAATCTATATTTTAAAAATGTATGTGTGATTGTACGTAAAAGGCAAGGAAGACAATGTTCATAGAAACATTCAAATATTTGGTGTGGTGCACATCAGTGTACAGTAGCGCCAAACATCCAATTTTCTGAGAATCCCTTCTGCGCTAGGCCATGGACTGAGTGCTAGGATGCCGAGACGAGACAAGTTCCGTGCTCTGAGGTGAGGAAAGAAGAAAACTAAGTCATAAGTGTGGTGAAGATGCACATGAGGATGAGGAGGAATAGTTGAGAAGTTGTGTCATTTTTTTCCATCAGCAATGACACATTTTCTTCTCTGATGGACTTGAAAGTGCTCCCTCTTGCTGACTCCCCCAAACCCCCTAGCAATGAACTGCTGAACTTGCAGAACGCCCTGGGCTTCATGATCTTGAGAAGCAGCCAAAACTGGAACAGCAAAAACCATCAACGTTGGAGTAGAACAAAGGCCGGTATTATGCATCCTAAACTTGGTGGGCTCTTACACTGTTAGGATGACATAGAAAGCACTTGTGCTCAGAAAAGAAACTGATCTAAAAAGAAAGAAATGTCCTTCCCCCATGCATGCAACCTTTGCTGTATGGAATTGTTCTTAGTGCATCAGCAGTTTCTGCTGCGTCTCCTATTTTGTCCTACCATTCCTATGGACTTGCAACACTAAAACATTTGCTTGGTTTAGTTGGTAGAGTTTTTTTGTCTTTGCCAAATGTTCCAGATTTGTTTGAGATCCCCAAATAAAAGTTTGTTTAAAGAGCAATTTTAAATCTTGACCCTCCCTGCCAAAAAAAAAAAAAAAAAAACCCCAAAAGGCACTATGATTCACATCGAGTTTTTCTTTTTTTTTGAGATGGAGTCTCCCTCTGTTGCTCAGGCTTGAGTGCAGTGGTGCGATCTCGGCTCACTGCAACCTCCACCTCCTGGGTTCAAGCAGTTCTCCTGCCTCAACCTCCCGAGTAGCTAGGATTACAGATGTGTGCCACCGCATCCAGCTAATTTTTGTATTTTCAGTAGAGACAGGTTTCACCATGTTGGCCAGGCTGGTCTCAAACCCCGACCTCAAGTGATCCACCCTCCTCAGCCTCCCAAAGTGTTAGGATTACAGGCGTGAAACACCGCGCCTGGCCCACATCGAGTTTTTCTAGAAGGTTTTATTTATTTAGAGACAGTCTCTCTGTGTCCTCCAGGCTGGAGTGCAGTGGCGTGATCTCAGCTCATGCCAACCTCCGCCTCCCAGGTTCAAGTGATTCTCCTGCCTCAGCCTCTCGAGTAGCTGGGATTACAGGTGCCCGCCATCATGCCTGGCTAATTTTTTTTTATTTTTAGTAAATATGGATTTTACCATGTTGGCAAGGGTGATCTCAAATGCCTGACCTCAAGTGATCTGCCTGCTTTGACCTCCCAAAGTACTGGAATTACAGGCATGAGCCACCATGCCTAGCCCTGTTTTCGCTTTTTGACTATTATGAATAATGCTGCTGTGGATATTTGTGTTTGAGACTGTGTGTGGATATTTGTTTTCTGTTCTCTTGGTTATTATACCTAGGAGTTTTTATTGTGGTCAGAAGATAATTGGGCCAGGTGTGGTGGCTCACGCCTCTAATCCCAGCATTTTGGGAGGTCAAGGCGGGTGGATCACAAGGTCAAGAGTTCGAGACCAGCCTGGCCAACATGGTGAAACTTTGTCTCTACTAAAAAAAATACAAAAATTAACTGGGCATGGTGGCATGCATCTGTAATACTCGGGAGGCTGAGGCAGGAGAATTGCCTGAACCAAGGAGGTGGAGGTTGCAGTGAGTTGAGATCGCGCCACTGCCCTCCAGCATGGGCGACAGAGTGAGACTCGATCTCAAAAACAAAAACAACAAAAAAAGAAGATACTTTCTTTTTTTTATTTTTTATTTTTTATTTATTTATTTATTTATTTAAAGATGAGGTTTCACCATGTTGGTCAGGCTGGTCTTGAACTCCCGACCTCAGGTGATCTGCCCGCCTTGGCCTCCAAAGTGCTTGGATTACAGACGTGAGCCACCGCGCCCGGCAAAAGAAGGTACTTTCTATGATTGCAGTGTTTAAGTTAAGAATTGTTTTATGGCTTACTGTATGGTCTATTCTGAAGAATATTCCACGTCTACTTGGGAAGAATGTGTATTCTGCTGTTGTAGGGTAAAGTGTCCTGTATATGCACCTCCATCAACTGGACACAGTTGGTTTATAGTGTTGTTCAGGTCCTTTGTTTTCTTCTGGTCTTCTGTGTAGTTGTTTTATTATTGAAAACAGGATATTAGGTCAAGTGCGGTGGTTCATGCCTATAATCCCAGCACTTTGAGAGGCCAAGGCAGGCTTTCTGTATTTGTTATTTTTATACTGTGATTGACTGCAGGTAACTGAAACTGAAAAGTGAAATCCATAAGGGGGAACTACTGTACATTTATTGTAACATGTTGTTTTGAAATGTGTAGATGGGAGATAAAGAAGCTTATTAACTGGTACCAATGTACAGCTTGATTGAATAAATTAGGCTTAGTGTTGGGTAGATTAGTAGAGTGACTAGTTTACAATAATTTATTGTATATTTCAGAATTGCTGGAAGAGAATAATTTGAATGTTTTGATCAAAAAGACAAGTATTTAAGGTCATGGATATCCTATTTACACCGATTTGGTCTTTACAAATTGTATGCATGTATTAAATTATCACACATACCCCCAAAATATGTACATCTGTTACACATCAATTGAAAGTTTTTGAAAGAAGTATGCATACATTGAGAAATAGCTAAATCCAGCCGATTAACATATGTATTACTTCACATACTAACAATTTTTTTCCGGTGAGTATACTTAAAATCTATTTTCTTAACAATTTTCAAGAATACTATACATAGTACAATGTATTTACTATGCATTGTTATTAATTGTGTCATGTTAAACGATAGAACTCTGGAACTCATTCCCCCATCGGTCAGAAACTTTTTGTTCTTTGACTAACATATCTGTTATAGCTTCTTGATGATTGATTCTTTTTTTTTTTTTTTTGAGACAGAGTCTTACTCTGTTGACCAGGCTATAGTGCAGTGGCTCAATCTCGGCTCACTGCAACCTCTGCTGCCCAGGTTCAAGTGATTCTGCTGTCTCAGCCTCCTGAGTAGCTGGGACTACAGGTTCATGTCACTATGCCCGGCTAACTTTGTGTGTGTGTGGTGGTGGCGGGGTGGGGGGCGGTTTTTTTGAGATGGAGTCTCACTGTCGCCCATGCTGGAATGCACTGGCACCATCTCAGCTCACTGCAACCTCCGCCTCCCTGGATTCAAGTGATTCTCCTGCCTCAGCCTCCCAAGTACCTGGGATTACAAGTGTCTGCCACAGCGCCTGGCTAATTTCTATATTTTTAGTAGAGATGGGGTTTCACCATGTTGGCCAGGCTGGTCTCAAACTCATGACCTCAAGTGATCCACCCGCCTCGGCCTCCCAAAGTGCTGGGATTACAGGCGTGAGCCACTGCGCCAGGCCTATGATTGATTCTTAGGTCAATATATAATATCTTTGTCTTTGCATCTTTTGACTTAAAGTTTATTTGTCTGACTTAAAGTCACTTAAGTCTGATATGAGTGTAACTACCCCAGCTCTCTTTTGGTACTATATGCATGGAATATTTTTTTGCATACTTGCATTTTCAGCCTATTTTTGTCTTTGAATATGAAGTGAGTCTCTTCTAGATATCATAATATAGTTGGATCATGTTTTTTAAATCGATATTACCAGTCTCTTTTATTGGAGAATTGAATCTATTTATATTTAAATTAATTACTGATAAGGAATGACTTCTGTCACTTTGCTTTTTGCTTTCTATATATTTTTATTTTTCTTCTATTAATGCCTTCTTTTGTGTTTATTTTCTTGTAGTATATTGTTTTAATTGCCTCCTCATTTTCTTTTCTGTGTATTTTTATTTTCTTAGTGATTACCCTGGAGGTTATAATTTATATCTTAAATTTATTTATTTATTTATTTTGAGACAAGAGTCTCACTCTGTCGCTCAGTCTGGAGTGCAGTGGAGTGATTCGGCTCACTGTAACCTCTGATTCCTGGGTTCAAGTGAATCTCCTGCCTCAACCTTCTAAGTAGCTGGGACTACAGGTGCCCACCACCATGCCCAGCTAATTTTTTTGTATTTTTAGTAGAGATGGGATTTCGCCATGTTGGCCAGGCCGGTCTTGAACTCCTGACCTAAGATGACCCACCATCCTTGGCCTCCCAAAGTGCTGAGATTACAGGCGTGAGCCACCTCACCCAGCCTCATTATTATTACAGTTTTAATGTTTTGATTATTTATTGACCGTGTGTCATAGTCATGTTGATTTGAATTCTTTCACTATTGAGTTTAAATATTGTTATTTGTTTTTTGTAAACTGCCATTTCCTTTGATCATTAGACTCTTTGTTAGCCTTTCATCTGTGCTGTAGTTTATCTGAGCCTGGGCTTGATCCAATGAGAGATGTCTGCATGTGTGGAATGGTCCATCTTGACTGGGGACAGGCAGTTCTTCCTGCTGGAGGACGCTTGTTGGGCCAGCCCCAGGATCTCTTAAATCACTTGTTCATTCAGTGGAAATGCACAAATACCTACTGTGGTCCAGGTCTGTGCTGGTGGCTTGGGAAATGGCAGGAACCAGATATCCCTGATCTGCCCCTTGTGAGCAAACAGACTTACCAGGTGGCACAAGTAACATGTGTGGGGTGTCATCTCAGAACATAGCTTTTCTGCTTAGTTGTGCCGGTTTTAATTCTGTATGGGTTTAGAAATATGTTGATGTTGGCCAGGCGCCGTGGCTCATGTCTGTAATTCCAGCACTTGGGGAGGCCGAGGCAGGTGGATCACGAGGTTAAGAGATCGAGACCATCCTGGCCAACATGGTGAAACCCCATCTTTACTAAAAATACAAAATTAGCTGGGCGTTTGGCATACATTTGTAGTCCCAGCTACTCGGTATTGGCACACACCTGTAGTCCCAACTACTCGGGAGGCTGAGGTGGAAGAGTCGCTTGAACCCGGGAGGTGGAGGTTGCAGTGAGCCAAGACTGTGCCACTGTGCTCCAGCCTGGTGACAAAGCAAGACTCTGTCTTTTAAAAAAAAAAAAAAAAAAAAAGGAAATGAAAAATGTCGATGTTGGCCAGGTGCCGTGGTGCCTGTCTGTAATCCCGGCTACTTGGGAGGCTGAGGCAGGAGAATTGCTTGAACTCAGGAAGCAGGGAGGTTGCAGTGAGCCAAGATTGCACCACTGCACTCCAGCCTGGGCAACAGAGCGAGACTCCATCTCAAAAATAAAAATACTGTTGTCCTCACATTTGCCCATCATGTCCTGGAATTGAAGTCAGGTTGTGTCCCCTCCATCTCAGCAGCTTGACCTTGGTGGGAGCAGGAGGCCCAGTCCTCAGGGTGAACCTGGAGAAGGAATCCCTCTTGGGCACAGCGGGCCCAGGCCCTCCTCTGTGGGAAGCACAGGGTTTCAGAGGCTTTAGCTCCCTTCTGGAGCTTCACCTCCCCTGACAGGCGCTTCCTTCCAGGACAGACATCCCACTGCTTGTAGATGGCTGGGCCCCAAGAGACCATACTAGCCCTTACTCCGAGAGAAGGTAGGCATCCCTCACCTGCACAGGTAAAGCCCCACTGAGGTTTGGGGGAAGAGGAAATGGAGAGCCCATGCCTGAAGGATTTCCCTTACATTCTGCCTGCAGCAACCCCAAGTTGTTCCCTCACCCATTTGCCCCTCTCCTCACCCAGTGTGGCTTGGTGTCTGGGACAGTTGCAGGTGGGCAGGGGCACCACAGTATTCTGTCCTCTCTGCAGGGATGCAGGCAGCTGCCACCATGCCCATCTTCATGCCCAGCCTAGAGGATGACTTGTCAGACCATCCCCTGGACCAAGGGCCCCCTCGCCTGGCCTGGCAGCCCTGTAGTCCCACCTTGGCTTCAGCTCCCACGTTGCCAAAGAAGCCCAAGATGCAGGCGCCTGAGGAAACGTTTCCCACCAACTGGAGCCCCCCACCCGTGGAGTTCCTCTACCCGAGGGTGCTGCAGGCTGGTCGGGAGGCCCTGGCCCAGAGGTGGGTGGTTGCGGTGGGCCCCCAGGGCCTGAGGAGACTGGTCTGTGAGCTGCCCGAGGAGTTGAAGCAGGAACACTTGGGCTCGGACCCGGAGAGGGACCTGCCCTTGCTGGAGAAGCTGTTCTGGAAGGCTGTGGCCCCAGAGGTGAGCCTGTGTCCACCCCTTGGCCTCTCCTCCTTGGCTACCCATCTTCAGCCACCCCTCCTCGGCCACCCCCCAGCTGCCCTTCACAGTCACCTCCCCTTGATTGCCCCTCTTCAGCCGCCAGTCCCACCTCTCAGCCCCTGGGCCCTCGTGGCTGGGAGTGCAGGCCCCCAAGGCCAGGATGTACCTCACCCTGTGTCTCCATCAGTAATTTCTGCTGACAGATGGCTTTGGGTGGCAGCAAATTCGATGCCACTTCATGGGGTCCCTTGAGGCTTTCATGGCCAGGGTTAGGGTTATGGCCCTGGGGCAGGGAGGAACCTCAAGGCTGAGGTCTGGGCTTGGTTGTCCGCAGAGACTCAAGCTGAATCTGGTTCAGTGGACCGGAGTCCTAAATGGAATTTGAGTGATAAACTTCAAGTTGGGAGTAAGCTCAAGAACATTTAATTCTAAGAATGGGCTTCAGCAGTTTGTAACAGCCTAAGGAGGGGGAGGGAGAGGGGAAGAGGGGGACAGAGGGAGGGGGAGAGAGAAGGAGGGACAGAAGGAGAGGTGGAGAGGGAGAGAGAAGGGGAGAGGGAGGGAGGAGTGGGGAAAGGAAGGGAGGGGGAGAGGGAGAAAGGGAAGAGGGAGGGAGAGGAGAGGAGAGGGCAATGGGGAACGGGCCAGTAGGGAGGGGAGAGAAGTTCTTTGTCTTTGATGGGGAATGGTGTTAGATCATGGAGATTGAAAAGAGTGCATGCAGGATAGAGCCTGGTGCAGGACAGGCTGTGTGGTGTGGTGTGCTGGCGCCTGTGATTGTTGTAGAAGTGCCTCTGAAAGCACACGAGGAATGCCCACCCCATGGGCACCTGTGGGGAGGGAACCAGTAGCTGGGGGTGGGGGGGAGATATTTTACTGTGTGTCTTTACACTTTTTTATTTTTTAATCACATGAACACAGTATCTTTTCAGAAAAACAAAATAAATAAAGGGCTTAATTTAGTTTTTTTTCTTTTTCCCCTTCTGTCTTTGTGCTTCTCTTCTGTCCCTCCTTCCCACGTCCTATTTCTCAGTTCCCCTCAGGGGGCTCAGGAAGCTACTTCAACAACCTGGACTGCTTACCGCAGGAGAATAGGTGAGCACAGGATGGGGCCATCAGGAGGCCCTGATTTCTGCAGGGTTGAAGCAGTCCCGGGACTCACTGCAGAGTCTGGTCAGAATACAGCCGCCTCCCACCCAGACTCAGCCCTGCCCTGTGTGCTCTGATCAGTGACAGGCACCGTGGGTTGCTCGCCAGGTCAGGGGGTGGTATTACCAAGGCAGAGAGCCCCCAGACTCCCACCTCGAACAGAATCCTCCTCCGGGTCCTCTCTCCACCTTGGCTCTATTCTACCCAACTCCTGCTAGTTCAAGAGTGTCTCCTCCCACTCAAGGGTTCCGTGAGAGGGAAGTGGAAAAGCAGACAGCTTTGCCGCTGATGGTTACAGCCTAGCTATGCCTGGAGGGTCATGCTGGGCAGACAGGACTTCCTAACACTTCTGCCGCTGCCTTCTACCCCAGCGTGCAGGCACGCTTTGCCCATTTTCCCATCCACTCTGTGAGTTTCACACCTGCCTTCTCCTGGCATAGTAGCTTCTAACCAGCTCTCTCCTTGTCTATCCTGAGTAGTTTCCAAAGACAGCAGTCACATCTGATGAGATTGGAAATCCCTAGGGAGGTGCAGGTGACTGGGCCTGACAAGGGGCAGGGTCCCCTTCATGGAGGCATGCTCTTTGGTGGCACGTGAGCAGATTGCTCACACTTCCTAAGTCTTTGTCCTCTCCCGTGGTTGTGTTGTATCGTTTTCGTTCAGTGCATGTCCATTGTGTTTGCAGTTAAGTGTGAGTGGGGGTGATGCCACCCTGGAACACCAGGGGTTCTTGCCCCAGCTCTCCTGGTGGGGGGACTGATTCCCACTCTCTCCACCCACCTCAGAGTTCCCAGCCCCGTGGCAGGGAGCTCCTCGTGCACTGGGATGAATGGTTCTTTGATGCGTTCCTGGCCCTCTGGCCTGCCCTGGAGTCATCTCGTCTGCCTCTGCGGTGCAGCCCTCTAGGCTCCTCCAACCTGGGGACTTGTGTTCTTTAGCTCCTTCCCCTGAATAGATTTTCTTCCATTAGATCATATGTTAGGGAAGGGACCGTGTGTATATATTTCCATGGTGCCTAGCACGGTGAGGTACATTTAGTAGACACTTGAAAATACTGGCGGGAAACGAGCAGCTGGGGCTTCCTTGTGCCTGCTCCTCGGTGTGCCTGGCATTGCGAGGGTCCTGCTTTGTGCTAGTCAGCTTGTGCTGCCGTAACAGGATGGCACAGACCGCGGGGCTTAAATGACACAGTTACCTTTCACAGTTCTGGCAGCTGGCAGCCTAGAATTGAGGTTCTGGTCAGTCGGTTCCTGGTGAGGGCTCTCTTTCTTGCTTCTTGCTGTGTCCTCAAAGCTCTCTAGTGTTTCTTCTTTTAAGGATGCTAATCCTGTGGGTTCAAGACCCATCTTATGACCTCATTTTACCTTAATTACTTTTTTCAAATACAGCTACACTGGTGTTAGGGCTTCAACACAGGAATTGTGGAAGACATAGACGTAGTCCAGAGCACACTGTGCTGTGCCATGCCAGACTCAGGGTAGTGGAGCTGATGGTGCAGCCCCTGCTCCCCTGGCAATTTAGCGTCGTTATCTCATACTCCCCACACTGTCATGTTGCTACAGAGGAGTCCAGAAGGTCGACACCTAACTTAACCTGGAGTTGGAAAAGGCTCCCAGATGCATCCTTGTCACTGAACTTTGCAGGAAGAGAAGTGTTGTTTGGTGGGAGGGGGATGACTGCACATGTAAAGGTGGGTAAGACAGACCATGCTAGCCAAGACCCAAATTCTCAGTGCAGAGAATTTGGATGGGCAAGGCAGGAGATGCAGCCAAGATGTGCATGGGGCTGGAGCCTGAGGGGCCTTGTGGACACAAGGCTGAGTCATGGGAGAAATGTAAGCAGGCAGAGATATGTTTTCTCTTGTTTAAGAAAGTGCACAGCCGGGCACAGTGGCTCATGTCTGTAATAGCAGCACTTTGGGAGGCCAAGGCAGGTGGATCACGAAGTGAGGAGTTTGAGACCAGCCTGGCCAATATGGTGAAACCCCGGCTCTACTAAAAATACAAAAAAAAAAAAATAGCCAGGTGTGGTGGCATACACTGGTAGTACCAGCTACTTGGGAGACTGAGGCAGAAGAATCGTTTGAACCCAGGAGGTTGCCGTGAGCTGAGATTGTGCTACTGCACTCCAGCCTGGGTGACAATGAGATTCCATTTCAAAAAAAAAAAAAAAAAAAAAAAACCACAGGCTGCATTTGGTGAAGGAATGGGAAGGGCAA